>JBAMJV010003296.1:0-49010 GCA_037951105.1 Echinarachnius parma
CATTCCAGACGGTGACTGCCGTGTGGATGAAACTCCTGCCAGTTGAGTGAGTTCTTGATGAAGGTTCTTGGAGAACGTGACTTGGCATTGACAAACTGGTGCGAGTTGCGCGTCTTATGAGGTAGGGTTGAGGCAGCATTGCTTTCAGGTCTGAAGGACATATACCTGTGTGCATCTTGTACAGCACGGTAGCAGGCCCCTTAAAATTCAGTCATAGTATACATGTATAATAATTAGGTCATCAGCCAAATTGCGTCGTTGATCATCCAGTACATTGTATTGCTGGTGACTGGTTATACTATTACTGAAATAGCGAGCTTCCCTTTGTAAATTGACTGGATAATGAAAGGAAACAATTAGAATATCTCTGGAGGCGAATAGCAACAATCAATATAGGTCTGCAGGTGCAAAATGGCTTAACTGTTTACCGGAAGTCTTTGTCTTTTTACTGCAGGCTCAAGTTGAGCCACTGATGAGAGCCCATAATAGGAAAATGGCAATTAATCAACACGAGTTTCACAAGAACTAGAATAATAAATACCACATAATCACATGAATATTAAACGTGTATACGAATTGTCATGACATACGACATTACACGACGACAGTTTGAGTTTGTAAGTACATGACTGTGATGTACTGTTACAATTATAGTGAAAATACATAGAATGCCAAACATTATACATTATATATAGCCAATTAATAATTGAAAATACACTAAACGTTTTATCATGCTACATCGCAACAATCTAATTGAAAATACTGTTTAAAAAACAACATAATATAGAGAATAAACAAAAAGTAAAGGTAACTATTTTGGAAGTTCGCTTGTTTCAAATGTAACACATTCCCAGTACAATGTCGTAGAGACTGTAGCCTTTAACAAGGCTTCGTGTCTCAAGCAAGCAATGGCTGCGCTGCATGCAGGATCAGGAACGACTGAACGCCTGATGGAGGCTATCTGGCGAGTGTTGAATTCACGTGCGATCCCCTCGTCTCGGCAAATGATTGTGCAGGGTAGTCGCGCTGTCCAGTCGTTCCTGCATCATGCATACTATACCGTGCATTCAACTCAGCTCAGACGAGACATGCCTTGTCAACAGGCTATAGAGACTGCAGCGCGCGAATTTTTAAACCGTAGGATGGCAAGTGGAGATAAGCAATGAGCATGCGCAGTGATGTTGGGCACAGTTTTCAGACCTTAGTGAAAACTGTGCATGTAGTCTATCAGGTTATGTAAAGCAGCAATTTTTTTTGCTATAATCTTGGAAACACTTTTTAATTTGGTCTAAATACATTACTGATGATAAAAAGTGATGTTTCCATTTTTTATTTTTGGTCCCAGGGTGCATTTTGGCGATTTTAAAGATAATGAGCTAATTTGCATTTTTTAAAAATAAGGTCAGGGGTCATTTTCTATCTAGGAATAGTACAATATTGATAAAAACTAGTATTCTATGGTATTTTGGGGCAAGGATTCCATTTCCGGTGCTCGTTTGTAAGTGCTGTATGGGAAACACTCTGAAATCCAAGATGGCTGCCCCTAATTTGCATATTTATGAATATTATTGATTTTCAGTGGCTACAGCCCCTAATAAGCAATAATTCCGGATTATTATTTGTCAGTTATGTTCTAAGTATGTATTTAAGATATCAAGATGAGTTGCCATCGTGGCAACCTCTAGTAATGCATATTATTTGCATAATTATGTATTTTACCTAATTTGCATATTCCCCCAAATCGAGTATATTGGGAACCCGGCAAGTAAAAAAGACAAGTAATACCACTTTTCCAAGGTTTTAGGGGGCAACAAATCCATTTATGATACTTATTTACCTGTATCACCTCGGCAACCAACATAAATCCAAGATGGCCGCCTTTGTCATTTTAAAGTAAATATTGCTATTTGCTACTTTAATGGCATTTAATTTATCAAAATATGATTTGTTTACTGAAAGCAAACAACTACATTGTGATTCAAGTATTCTAGTTGCTCATTCCAATAATTAAAAGTCAAAACATAATAATATCAATCTAATATAACCGAAATAATATAGACGTGTATCATAACATGCGTAATTTAGGGAGCAGCCATCTTGGATTTGAGATGGATGCCATGGTGATACAGGTAAATAAGTATAAAAAATGGATCTGCTGCCCCCCAAAACCTTGGAAAATTGGTATTACTTATCTTTTTTACTTGTCGGGATCCCAATATACTCTATTTGGCGGAATTGCAAATTAGGTAAAATACATAATTATGCAAATAATATGCATTGGTAGAGGTTGCCACGATGGCAACTCATCTTTGATATCTTAAATACATACTTAGAACATAACTGACATATAATAATCCAGAATTATTGCTTATTAGGGGCTGTAGCCACTGAAAATCAATAATATTCATAAATATGCAAATTAGGGGAAGCCATCTTGGATTTCAGAGCGTTTCCCATACAGCACTTACAAACGAGCACCGGAAATGGAATCCTTGCCCCAAAATACCATAGAATACCAGTTTTTATCAATATTGCACTATTCCTAGATAAAAAATGACCCCTGACCTTATTTCACAAATATGCAAATTAGCTAATTATCTTTAAAATCGCCAAAATGCACCCTGGGACCAAAAATAAAAAATGGAAACATCACTTTTTCTCATCAGTAATGTATGTAGACCAAATTAAAAACTGTTTCCAAGATTATAGCAAAAAATTTCACAACATTTATTTGTACTACATTAGGGGATATAATAATGATACATTTACTAAATAAACCGCTACTCAACACTTATTATGGCAAAAGAAAAGAAGACCAGAGGATTCGAACCCATGTTATCAAGAAGTGTTGAACTGAAGTCCACAGCATGACCATTAGGCCACGCAACGTGCCGATGATCAGAAGGATCTCGTTGTTATTATAATCCTCAGATTCATCCAAACCATAATCCAAGTAATGAATATTCATGAGTAGCCCTTGACCTACATCGCTGCTTATGAATAATTCATCAATCTTCAGTTGCCATCCTACGGTTTAAAAATTCGCCTGCAGCGCTGTATCATAAATGGAAGTTGGACAATAGATGTAATTCTCTCGTGAGATATTGTGATGTTCGCCATAAATAATCAAATAAGTGTTCTAATATTATAACAAAAATCAATAGCTTGAATTGAAGTTTAAAAATGGAACGGTGTAATTTGCCATAATTGATTATGTCTGATGTTCATCCTAAAAAATTACATTAGTGTTCTGATATTGCTATAATCATTTATAACAAAAAATCAATAGCTTGATTTGAATTTAAAAATAACCAAAAATGGGACGGTGTAATTTTGTCACAATGTATTATGTCGGAAGTTCATAATGAAAGATCAAATTAGTATTCTGATATTGTTTCTCTCCTATATATAGTCTCGAAGCTGAATTTGTATAACGTTGTCATAATTTATTGATGTATGATGTTCGCCATGCATGATTGATACAAGTAGAGCGCTGATATTTTTCTAAAATAATCTAATGACATCCCAAGAGCTCATTTTAAATTTTGAAAATGGGACAATGTAATTTTGTCATAATTCATTGCGTGATGTTCGTTATGAATGATGCATGTAGCGCGGCTTTGGTCGTATTGTGTTGTATTTTTATTTAACAAGTAACTCATATATAGGGGGTGTATTGACGTAGTAATATCAATTAAAGGTGCACCTGTAAAGTGTCAGATATTGCCCAAAATGACATTTGAGACTTCAATCCTATACCAAAATCATTGTAAGGTATGTCCGAATGATGTGTTAAAGTTTCATTGAAAAAGAACACTGCTTTCCTGGTTAAAAAAAGCGAAAATTTGCGTCAGCTTTTACAACTAATATTACAATATGACGTTTATGACGTTTATGACCGTTTATAAACCCTCTTGAGCTGAATGATTATCAATGATAGATATCGTCATATTAAAGAGGCAATTGAAAAAATCGAACCCTATTTTATTCTTCTCTTATACCATAAGCCGAAAAACACGGTAGAAGAGAAATGTGGAAGCTCAAAGTAATTTTTGTGGAGCCCATTTTACAGGTGCACCTTTAACATTCCTTTACCGAAATAGGTAACAATTGTAACATTAGTAAAGGGTACCCATTTTAAGCACTTATCTTTACTTACATAAAGCACACTGAACATTCGCAACATTCAAAGTAATCACTTTCCGAAATCATAATAATAACTCCAATATAAATGTACAATACGATGTTTGTAATAAGGATAATCTCGTCCGAATCGGTCAGGTGCACCTTTAACTATTCTCTTTACACTAGAGACTCTATACAATGTTATTCTGACCTAGTTTGTTGCACTTTCCTTATACTAAGTTATAGTTTGCTTTATGTCAGAGGAATGTTGTCCGGTAGGATTTCTTTAATTGTATGACAGAAATAGATTTGATGTATGTTGAACTTGGATGTATTTACCAGTTCATAATGTTATTACAATAAACTTGAAAAATTCGATTACGTGAATCCCGTAGGTTTATGATTATTGCATCTTTGGAATAATTATATTATAATATTCAATGTTACGGGGTTAAATAAAACAAAATATTATACAGAACGAAGTCGAGGAAAGCAGACCGCATTTCATGAAAGAACTTTCTTGATTATTAGGTCAGCGTCATTAATATGCCAAACAAAATTCAGCGAAAACTACATATTAAATGCACTTTTGTAAACTACAAATTGATACAATATTGACGTCCGGTATTATGATGTCCAATCTGATCAAACATGACAAATGACAAATTTAGGTTCAAGAATCACCGTTTGATGCGAATTTGCCGAAGAGAAAATTAATTTAGTCAGGATGTTCTATTGAATGGATGTATATTATTGTGTGTTGTCGGCGAACAGATTGATTTGCCTCGTCGTGCTTTTGCATAAATTAAGTAATAGTATGTGTATGTTATGCAAATAGATAGCAATTAAGTAACACTAATTAAACGCGTAGCATTTATCATGTCCGGTTATAGCCTACACCAAAACCATTTGACATTAAACGAACCGAAATTAAAGAAATAAAACGGCTGGAGAACATTTTAGGTTCGGGATGATTATTTAAGTATTATAGTGTGACCATTATAGTACATTTTTTTGTTGAATACAAGTACATTCAATACCATTATCGTGCCAAGCAAAAGGGCACAATGCAAATAAACACATTCGCTAAAATCAAAAGCAATGTAATGAATAGTGTGTACATATAGCAGACCGCAACAAAAATAAACAACATAAAACAAAACCGAATGCCCACAGAACAAAATTAACTTTAACTTCAAATGTGAACAAACACCAGCCCGCGTATGTAGCCGTACAGCCGATGCGTTATCAGTCGTTATAAATACGTCCTGAATAAATAACATAAAGAATCAAGCAAAATGGAATGACGACACAACAAAATGAAAAATAAGACGAACTTCATTTAAAAGGTGAATTTGGCCCTAATTGCCTACATATCACGTTCCCTTGCCGGTATTACTTTGACATTTTGCCGTCAAGCTTGTCGTGTCATTTTTGCCGTAATCAATCCGCAAGGAATTTGTGAGGTGGGCGAGTCGAAAAAAACTACCCCTCTGAAATAACAGGGGTGGAGTTAGTAACAATCCAGAATGTATTGTTGGAGGGGAAGGGGGTGGTAAATATGGAGCCGCAGGGGGAGGGGGGGGGGGGGGTGAGGGTAGTGGGCAAAAGAAGGGAGAAAAGAGGGTACCAATTAGGGTGGGGAAAGGTGGTTACATGAGGGAGTATTAGAAGGCGTCAAAATTATCTATATAGCGGGATCCCGCGTTGGCCAGCGCGTGAACGATGTGCGCGACGCGCTCTCCCGATATGCGTTCTGGCCGCAATGGAAATATGCGTCATCGCGCGCGAGAAGAAACAAGCATTTTAGCGCGCACTAGCTAAGCGGGACGCGCATAATGTTTTTACACTGTACTTCGTCCATTTTAGCCGAAAGTCCCGAAAAGGGCGCTGGTAAGCCAAGACTAGAGCCTGCTGTAACATGCGACTAGCGCCTGCCGTATGCAATACCATTTATGCATCAAAATCCTAGCCGTTTTCTCAATAAAATCGTAGTTTCACACACCATGACTGTGAGTGTATTGTATCTACGTCGTGGTCGTAGTCCGCATCGAGATCAGCCACTAATTAATGGTCACCATGGCCCCCCTCGCCCTTGGACTTGTCTTAGCTAGATCGATATCGCAGAGTAGCAAAGTTTGATGCATAGAAATTGTATCGCACATACAGCAGGCGCTAGTCTTGGCTTACCAGCGCGCTTTTCTGGACTTTCGGCTAAAAAGTACAGTGTAAAAACATTATGCGCCCCCGGGACGCCGCGGCCGCGGCCTCCCGCTTGGAACGAATTTGGAGTGCACGCAATTTACAACTGCGCCCAAAACCGTTCCAAGCGGGATCCTGCGGTAGGACGGCAGTGATAATGTTGATGCCTCAAAGGGAAAGGGGCCCAAAGGGGGAGGATGGGATTATGATTCAGGGTGCCAATTCGTTGGACTTCCGATTCTAATATAGGTTTTCCCGCTCAATTTCGCGATTGTGTCAATCGAATTGATAATAGGAGCAAACGAATTCGCGCGATTTGCGATCGCCGTACCAAAGCAGCATTCGAATTCCTTTTAGGAGTGGTCACATAGGACACGACTAGACCCACGAATGCCGTACGCATGCGGTACGAACTAGTACGCTCGTAAAAATCGTAGTGGTTCGCCATGTATCGACCCTACCTACGCTTGCTTTACGCATACTGTAGGCATATTTGCGCATGCCACAAGAATGCAGTGAGACAGCAGTAAGAACGCGATACGCTTCCGTCAAGAATGGAGAAGAACCAGTACGATGTCTTACGCACTCAGTACGATTGCAGTAAGAATGCCGTAGGTATGTCCACCATTTTTACTGCAATCGTACTGAGTGCGTAAGACATCGTACTGGTTCTTCTCCATTCTTGACGGAAGCGTATCGCGTTCTTACTGCTGTCTCACTGCATTCTTGTGGCATTCGCAAATATGCGTACAGTATGCGTAGAGCATGCGTAGGTAGGGTCGATATATGGCGAACCACTACGATTTTTTCGATCGTACTAGTTAGTACCGCATGCGTACGGCATTCGTGGGCATAGTCGTGTCCTATGTGACCACTCCTTAAATAGTCGTTCAAAATCACGTAGGAGCAAGTGAATTTGCACAAAGTGCATACCTTTTCATCAATGGTCATTCGAATTCGCGAAAGGCCGTTGACAGTTGGCCGCACATTCGCGAATTCGAATGCCCATAAATGAACTTCTGTGTCTATTCACGAAAGCGTGTGCGTATGCATGAATTCGCATGCACTTATTCGGAAAGACTGATACCAACGATTACGCGGCAACGCGCGAATTCGAATGACCCTAAATGAATTCGATTGAAAAAAGTGCAAAATTGAGCGGGAAAACCTATACAATCCATGACCAAACATTATATCTATATACTATATATTTTCGTTCATTATCCACACTGCAGATAGCAGAGTTTCATCTTCTATCTCCAGGAAGGGAATGTTTTCCAATAAGGTGCATGCGAGAGGTGAAGGGAGGGGGGGGGGGGGGGGGATTGTCCACCACTCTGGCTATCCCTTCGATACGTCGTCTATTTATTTTCTTCCATTCCTCATACTTGGGATAGAAAAGACAAGGAGGGCAGGTTTTTCACCGAGGTGGAAGCGAGGGGAGGGGAGGGGGGCAATTGTCCACTCCACTTGCCTTCCCTTCGCTTCCCCGTTGTGTAAACTCAACTCTACCACCTATTATGGGGTAGATCATTTACTAATAAGTGATACGTGACATTATCACGACTGTTTGTATCAAAATTGTCTTCTCCTCTTTATTTTCCGAATTCGAATATAAATAATAGCAATCCATTTTATTAGGTGCGTTTTTCATTCAGTCATGTTATCCGGGTTATCCTTGCTATGGCCGGGTGTAAAGCATTCCAACGAGTAACCTTATTTTGCAGCACAGCTAGTATGCCCCCCGGGGAGTTGAGAAAGTATGCAATATCATCGCGTGGGTTTGAAAGGAACCTGCTGACCATGGGTAATAATACTACCTAATTATGCGTCTCGGAATAAGTTACCTAGATAGATGGCGCTTTATAAATGCTTGATATTATTATTATTATTATTATTATTATTATTATTATTATTATTATTATTATTGTTCCGCCATATTGAGATAGACTGAATAGAGACATGAAACTTTCACCCATATTGATCGAACAAACGATAATAACGACCACATCACTCACAGGTTAACCTGTACCCTACTCGATTTTGCAATCGTCGTCAGGGATAATAACAGAAACCACCGGGATCCCGTTGGCAATGGGTTAATAAAAACAGACTCCCACGCTCATATTGTTCATATTGTTTAGACATTGTTACTATAGGTATATCAAGATAGTCAACAAAGGTATGCAAAACGTTCACCGTATAATGATATTGTTCGAACAAACATGTAATGTGAGAATATGCATAAAACATGGATGCTGTTTGACATTTTATCAGGTGGTTTCGAATTTCGACGTCTAAACATACCACTTGACTTGATAGTATAGTATCAGGCAGTCTTCTTTGTGTTGCGTACGTACCAACATTGAGAAAGTAAACAACAAAACCACTTATTTTTAAGTGTGTTGCTTTTAAAAATGATATCCATCTCTATGCTTTCTCAATATTTTTGACTGAATAGGCTTGACATTTCTTACATAATGTACACCTTCTCAATCGGTTTTTATACAAACAGATTCCCAACCTGGACAAAATGTTATTTGCAATAAATTAATAGACAGATAATTACGAAATGCTTTTAGTGAGTCTACCCGATTGTATAAGCACGAATGGACCGGAAAGACTAAACAAAATTTTAACAGTAAATTATGAACATTGTGAAGAAACTTTCATTTTTTTTCTAGAATCACACAAAAGAGCAGCCTGACTGAGCATTACATAATAATTGTATTTATATTTCTTTATTACTAGCAAATTTAATATTCGCAAGAACATGACCAAATACTGAAGTGTCATTATCTACACATTATTATCGTTATATTTCCTTCTTTTTTTGCAAAGTTGAAGACAAAACAAAATGATACCGACAATAATGATGTTTTTCTTTAAATCAGCAAATACGCCACGAGGCAAACAGGCTAAATTGTGTAAAAGTCTACCCTATAAAGGATTTTTTTTTCTCTGAAAAAGGGATGTATTTTTTTCTCTCGAGTAAGTAAGTGCATCAAAAAGCGAACGTGACTCCTTCTCTAATTATTATTGAAGTAATTTCAGCTGAAAGATCCAGAAATTTCCTTCGAACCGCGAAAAAAGCAGGTCAAAAATTAATTTTGACCATCAAGCACGAAATCCCCCCTTGGGGCCAGGTATAGAAGTAACATTATGAATATTGTACGTTTGGAAACATTTTTTTATTCGCCTATTCTATTAATTCAGCGTTAATTGCTCAATTTAAGGCAGATTTGTATATTTTCACAATGTTACCGCTACCTCACGCATCCAAGCCCCCTGGCATGACACGGCCAGATGCAAAGCTTCTACCCATTAAGCAGTTAAGTGACAAAAAATAATCTCCGAGCGCTCTAAATCTGACAGCACTGCTTGTCGGCCGCGCAGCTGCACAAACTTTCTTTTTGGCGGTAAAAGTTAAGCGACCGTACAAAGCGTGACGAATGGAGAGTTGCCAAAAAAACACAAACTATAAATACAATATTTTAAACATTTTAAAGAACAACATTCACATTAGTTCTGTCTTTTCTGTGTATCGTTCCGGAATGTGCCTTCAACCAGCGGGCATATTTTCGTTCACTTTCAATGACAAACACGGATGTGTTTTTTTTTTTTTTTGGTCTAGATTGTGTAAAATTATGTTGTCTTGTTCTGTTTATAATTTTAAAAATTGTATTTAATCGTTTAATGTACTATTGACGTATTTAATGTACTTTATTGTTTTTATTTCAGGGACCGTCTGAAAAACAGAATTCGCTGAGAAACGGTTCCCTGGCGAAATAAAATGAACATTTGGTCCTAATGTGTAATAACATAATGACTGTGGCGGGTGGCGGGGGGGGGGGGGGGGGGGGGCGGGGCGGGGGCAACGTGTGGCCTTAATAATTGTTTTATTTCCACACCGATAAATTACGTGCCCCAATCAATAAGCTCTCGATGCGGCAATACATAATATAGCAAGAGTGTGTCGCATTAAGAATAATAACTAAGGATTGATAATCCTTTATTTTGTAAACCGAAAGAATGTGAACTACTGTATTGTGCGTTAACGTTTGGATAAAAGAATGCAAACTGTACAATAGGTATTTAAGCGGAACATTCGCTTGTTGGCAGATGACTTTAGGGACAATGTAAATATTATATGCTATGTTACATGTAATTACCTGTAAAATTGCGTTTTGATAACATCGAATAACCCTTCTTTTAAGTAACATTTGAGTACGTTTTTATTTCCACGTACATTATTACGTTGTTCTTGTCTTTTAAGAGCGCCGAATACAGTTCCCCCACCCGTCATTAAAACGAAGTAAGATCCATCCTGCGGCCATTAACATTAAGTAAATCTTTTAATTGGAATAGCCAGGCCGCTAACTGAACAACATTAATGGAAATATGCAAGTTATAGCAAAGAAACTCTTCTTTAATAATAAACATAGTGTCTAAATAGTTTTGAAGAAAAAAATTTGACGAAAAGCCAATCTATGGAGAAAAATTCAACTTCAATTCAATTTCAGTTTATTGATATTATAAAATATATAACATTTACAATGATAAAATGTGTCTGGGAAATTACAAAAAAAGCCGATGGCTTGAAAAGAGTAATTATTATGCACAACTTTATGGGAAACTTAATAGTTGGAATGTGGAAAGAAATCCAACCTGAACATTAAAACAAATGTATTCTATAACGATAATACCGGGCGTATAAAAAAAAGCGTTACACTTTTGAAAAAATTGTCAACATTACATTTTTATATATTTATAAGATTTGTTCATGTCGATGGATGCCCCATGGTCTCATCTATCAAGTGCCACTAACAAAACAAATTTTCGTTCAGGCTTGGGCGAACACTGACAGTTTTTGTACAGAGTGTCAAAAATGGCTTGCGCCAAATTGAAAGAAGAGGGACAATTAAACCAGCAGACTGAATAAGTACTCCCATTCAAACAAATTGCTCCTTGCCATAAATTTAAGAATATTTTGTGATTGTGTAATAATTTTGTGGCAATTTTCTATCATAATTTAACTGATTTCATTGTTTTATATGCATGGGTGAGAATCAATAATGGGTAATTACTTCAAGATCTTTTTTAAAGCACAGACACATCAAAACCACATGCCAGTCATTCATTCAAAAAGTACCAAATCAATTAATCTTCAAATCATTCAACCGATTCATCAATCAATCAATGAGTAATCAACCAATCAATCAATCAATCAATCCATCCATCCATCCATCAATCCATTATTTAATCGATCAATCCAGCAATCCATCAATCCATCCATCCATCAATCAATCAATCAATCAATCAATCAATCAATCAATCAATCAATCAATCAATCAATCAATCAATCAATCAATCAATCAATCAATCAATCAATCAATCAATCCATCCATCCATCAATCCATTAATCAATCCATCAATCAATCCATCAATCTATCAATCCAATCAGCCCATCAATCTATCAACATGAATATTCGTTCATGCATGCTTCTATGTCATCTTTTGTATGTGTCACACTCAATGAAAGGATTTGCATCGTTAATGAGGACAGGCTGGAAATGTTGTCATTAACGATGCAAATCGTTGTATTATCTATCAATCTATGGCTTATTTATTCTAACCCATGCATAAAGCAATGAAATCATTTAAATTATGATAGAAAATTGCCACAAAATGATTACACTATCATAAAATAATCTTAAATTCATGGCAAAGAGCAATTTGTTTGAAAGGGAGTACTTATTCGGTCTGCTGGTTTAATTGTCCCTCTTCTTTCAAATCGGCACAAACCATTTTTGACACTCTGTACAAAAACAGTCAGTGTTCGCCCAAGCATGAACGAAAATTTGTTTTGTTAGTGGCACTTGATAGATGAAACCATTGGGCATCCATCGACATGAAAACAATTTCTAAATATATAAAAATGTAATTTTGAAACAAATTTCAAAAGTGTAACGCTTTTTTTGATACGCTCTGTGGAGGAAGAAAAGAAGATCCGAGAATCATCGAGTCAATGTAAAGCTCACAACACACTACATGATCCGAGGGGTGTTTCACAAAGATCCTAATTTGAACTTAACTCTAAGTTGGACTTGTAAGCTATTTGTATCCTTGGAATAAAATATATTCAAAAGCAAAACTGAAAGTATTTTAGACTTTTCATAAAATTTTACATCAAGAACATGAAATCTACTTAATAAAAGAAAATGTTAATGATTTGAATCAACATGTTATGCCTTTTAAAAGGACTTTTACAAAACAAAAATTAAAGAAACTAATGGTTTTCCATAAAGTCCAACTTAGAGTTCAGTTCAACTTAGGATCTTTGTGAAACACCCCCCCCCCCCCCCCCCCCCCCCCGATCCAATGAGCAATTACGGATCTGAACTATAACACATGATACGCATGGCTTGCTTTATTTCAGATACGCAGTTGTTCGTCGAATGGGAAACAGCTTAATAATGTGCAGGGGGCATACCCTGGTTACTCGAAATTATCTTTTTATCATGTTTATTAAAGAAAATAAACAAATACACAAACATAATATTATTTTAATTGTTTTGTGTGTTTTTGTGGAAGGGCAGAACAAGTATATATATTTAAATTCAATAATATTTGTTACGGGTATGCACAATTAATAATCATCGAGTTTTTATGTAGAGACGTAAAAGTGATCCATGTACTTTGTTAGATATTGCCAAAAAAGACAATTGAGACTACAATCCTATACCAAAATTATTGTAAGATATGTCTGAATGATGTGTGAAAGTTTCATTGAAAAACAACACTGCTTTCCTGGTTAAAAAAGCGAAAATTTGCGTCAGATTTTACAACTAATTTTGAGTTCTTTGCCGTAGATTCGAACGTGACCTTTATGACCGTCTCTAGACGGTCTTGAGCTGAATGATTTTCAACGATAGATATCTTCAGACTAAAGGGACATTTTAACAAATATAACCCTATTTTATTATTCTCTTACCATAAGCTAAACAACACGGTAGAAGAGAAATGTGGAAGCTCCAAGTAATTTTCGTAGAGTTATACAAAGTATTATGGAACACTTTAACCCAGAAGGAGGGGGGGGGGGGGGGGGGGGGGGCAAAGCGGGGCACAGAGAGGAACAGAATGACATAAAGAGGGGGGGGGGGTAATTAGCGTCCTACCGGAGAGAACACAGTGTGAACACGCGTGAACCATGTTTTAAAATGCGTGCCTTTTCACAGTGTCGGTACTCGAAGCCATTTCTTCCTCTTTATAATGAAGAGCTCAGTTCTAAAAGGCGCTAAATCCACTTTCCATAAAACTTGAGTTAATGATATCAGTACATTGATAAGCTATGGCTTATCTACAAATCCAACTTATAGGACAAATTACACTATTACAATTAGAATATGGTAAATTCCATTTTCATATTCCCATATAGGCATGTGTATATACAAACGTTTTCTCCAAAGTTGAACAAGTGGATTCAGCGCCTTTTGGACTTAAAGGGGTAGTACAGTTTTGGTAAGGCTGAGCTTTAGTTACCAAAACCTGCACAATAACATTACAAAATAATAGTTATAACTCCACCATGCTCGAAAGGTATAGAAAATTACAGACGTCTAAGTAAAAAGCCTGTTATCACTCAAAAAGAGCCATTAAAACACAAGAGGGCGCTCTCCATTTTTCATACAAAATTATGCATGTGATGTTTTGTTGAAATAATGATTAAATAGAGAGATCATCAACAACTATTTAAAAACCTGTTTTGAAATTTTTGAAAGAAGTGTATAAGAATTGTATGTAGTTTTTTTTTCAAAAGTCAAGATATCGCCTGGCCAGACGATATATAAATAAAATATTTTGAATTCAAATTGTACAACTATGAAAGCATTCGAAAGGGAATTATTCTCATTTCTCATGTTTCATTCAATGAACTTTCAAATGACCAATTTAGTGTCAAGGGGCATTTCGGGAAGTACCAATACTCAAGTGTACCTTTAAGCTTTTCATTTATTGAAGGTTCCTACTCACCCCACCTACCACACTTTGATCTCTTAACGTGCTGTTTGTGTAGGCCTAAACTAATAGATATGTTGACATTATGTATATTTTGCGTTTGGAGCCAAAGAAGAGTATAAAACACGATTGCTTACATTAGATTATAATTATCACTTGACAAAGTGTTGCAGCGGCAAACGAAACGTCGTGATCTTTTAGATTCCTAGTTGACCTACATTGCGAGACAAACGAATATCACTAGCGATATTATTTTCGGTACTATATCCGCAATGAGTAATATATTTACTATTATGTATATTGTTTGATGCTTCTTGTAACATTAACATGCCTACGGCACTGTCCATGCATGTTTTATGTTAAAGATATTATTTGCACCTTTTTAAATCAAAATGTGCGGGATTGGTTTTACTTGTGTATATTATAAACTCCACTTAAAATCAGCTCGAATTTGGCTCTAAAAGTGAGAGCGATTCGTATCCAATTTATCGCATATTTCTATAATTAACTTTCAAATTAATACTATTTTGGGGGTTCGAACGGCGCCAAATAAATATTATATAACACTGCCCCAATTATGCATATATCTGTGCATGCGGTTTTTTCAGTGTGCTGGTTTTTGACGAGTTATAATTATTTGAAGACTGTTTAGCTGGTTGCAACAAGGTTAGTAAGATGTGCATCAGGATTTAATTCAAAGCTAATTAAGCCTTTTTATTTTTATTTGTTTGTGTTGTGTAGGTGTATTTTAATGTTTGTTTGTTATATCTGTTGACTAAAGTTTGTTTAATGTACGTAGCTTATTCATTATGCCGACTGTATTTGTTTTGTATTTGTATACAGGGCGCACCTGTAAAGCAGTTTTTCAACAGAGGTTGCCTACCCTGTATTTTTAAAGAAGACATGAATAAATAAATAACATAAATAAAGGAATGTGTTAGATGTGCTGGACTATAACAACATTGAAATGTGACTTGTGATGATGTTGTCGCTGTATAAAACTGTACAGTGAAAATCATTCATGGTAAATAATTGGCATTCGATGTACGTTATGATCTCTGAATGAAAATCTACTACCAAAACCGCATGGTAGCTTTAAGCGAGGGAGCATATCAGCTAATGTATCAAACATTTCAGCGTGTTATAATCACGGTAATGCATATCTATCTATGTGTGACCTTTCAAGTCAAGATGGGTGTATTTGATTGCGACAAAGTACTGTCATTGTTGTTCTAGTTTTCAAAGGAAACAAAGACATTGGTATCCTTGAACGTCAAAGTCTTCCTGTATTATGTTGAAAGGGGGACGTGTGGTGACCCTTTTTGTATAATAAAACAACAACACCCAGGAGCTTGCGATGATGTTTAAAAAAATGCAACAGCAACACTTATTCAAATATAGCTGCAATATTCTACAGAGACAGACCCAGTCCTGCTATTTTGGGGAGCAGTTCTTAAAATGATTTAGTAAAATTGTTACAATCCACAAATCTGACTTAGAACTGTAGCAGTTTTCTCATACCACGCATATACGGTACCTTGTATTCGGATTACCAATATAAACATGAAACAAGTTTTGTGTTTTTCGAATTTCCTATTCGGTAAAAAGATATTTACGATTAAAATGTTCGGATTTGTATATTATCCACCGGAAAATTATTATAACTGTGTACAATGTCAGTGCAAGGAGTTTAGCGAATATCACTTTGAATTTTCGTTCATAAATCAGCTAATATGAAATTTTCACACATTATTCAGTGGTCGTATCAGATCACATTTTTTTTTAAATCAACCTTTCATTACTTTTTGCACATGTCAATAATGTTACTCGATCATTTTAATGGGGTAACATAAACGTATTGTTTGGGACTGTTGAAATTTCAAACCTTTGGTACAATAGTAATTCATACATATTCTCGGGCGCATTTAGGTTAACCCAGTTGATGGCGAGGAGTGGGCAATATTTTTTCCAAGAATGTTCGAGGGAGGGGGAGGGGGGGGGGGGGGGGGATGCAGAGTGAGCCAAAATGTAGTAAAGTCAATTTCCCCACGAAGGGGAGGTGAGGCAGGAGGGGCAGGGCTTTCTTAACGGGGGGGGGGGGGGGGGGGGGGGGGGTAAAATAACGGCAATCACCCCATGCACTGCGAATACTTTGTGAAACATCTTCCCGTGACCAAGTTATTTTGATGTTCCTATATCATCGCAGTCAGAGTACTATTGCATCGTTTGTCTAGGTTTTTTGTATCTTTTTCCTAGCATTTTGTCTTCTATTCGACCCGTTTTGGGGCACATATAGCGATCTAACCTAGATCTTGAAGTACCAGCTACCCATAAATTGATTAATGTTGTAAGTTATACTTCCACGTGCGGTGATGTGGCGTGCCCCACAGAGTATTGTGCTCAAAGTGAGTTTCCCCCGATACGAAGACTTAAAGAAGTGAGAGTGTTTATTCAGTGTTTGTGCGGGTTTGGCATTGAGGAAATGACACAACGGTGGTGATAAATTTAAGGCAATTTAGTGATTTCTTTTTTTGTAGATGAAATGTTTAATTTTGAGGAACATACTGTAGCTTACATTTGCAAGCGTATACCAAATTGGCAAACTTGTTTAAATTCCTGATATGGCCGTCTCCGCCGATTTCGTCTTGAAGGAGAAATGTGGAGTGCGCTCACCGTATGCCTGAGCGCATGCGCAGCGCGTACGCGGTTAACACTTGTATTAAACCTGTTCACTACTATATTTTTAAATTTTCATTATAGTTAATACAGGGGCGACCAGGTTCCCGTAGGCAATGGACTGATTTATAACCTGTTGTCGGCAATCCATTTACAATGTTACCTAAATGTTGAAGTAGTATTATAAACGAGTGGTTGGTTTGTTTATTCATAATTATATGAGTATTACAGCCCAGAAACGTATTATCTTAGTAAGAATACTTTACAAGTGCGGTGATGTGGTGTACCAAATGGGAGTAAACGTGATGCGATGAATCAGATAATGTGCGTGTTTTTGTTTTAGTCTAAGTATGAGTTTAACATATTATTGGACACTACGGCAAAATTTCATGGCGGGATGGGGGCGGGTGGCGGATTTACATTATAATGAACAAATTATATTATGGCTTTGCAGTTTTCACCCGTTAATCAAAGGAAACGACAGAAGTCATTTAAAATGATGGTCTTTCCTGTGTTTGATCCAAGAAGTTGCTTTCTAAGCTAGTGCTTTCTTGTTTCTCCTTTTCATACGACCTGTTTTCTGGAGTCCGTAGAAATCTAACCTAGATGTGAACAGAGTATAGGTACCCAGACATTAATATTTCCGTGTGAGGTGATCTGGTATACTAATTATGTAAGTTTCCAAGCAAATACAAAGTTTTTGCAATACGTTGTCGGTTTCGTCCGACAAGCAAGCGAACAGAAGAAAATTACTATTTATTTCATGTTGTTGCATGACTGTCGTCTAACCTATTTAACTAGCATTTACTTGTATTGTTTATACTACCTGTTTACGGGACTCCCGTAAAGAATCTAACCTAGATATTGGTAATATATATACATACCCAGACCTTAGTTATATTTGCAAGTGATATACTTCCATGTGAGGTCATGTGGAGTACCAAATTTAGTTTACATGCTACAATGGATGGTTGAATGTGCTTGTGTTTGTTGAAGATACATATACGTTCGAGTTTGACATGATTAATTTGGCGTAGGGACAAAATGTAATCGCGGGATGGGGCGGGGGCGGGGGCGGGGGCGGGGGCGGGGGTGGTGGCCGGATGGGGTCCGGAAATCTCTCCCAGTAATGAACATAATTATATGGCTTTGCCAACTTTGCCCTTTAATCAAACAAAAAGAAGAAAGTTATTAAATTATGTTATTCCCTTATTACTTTCTAACTAAGTTAATGTCTAATCTAGCACTTGGACTTTTTATTCGACCTGATTTCTTGCCTTTTATAGTCAAAGCGCTGGATGGGCGCATCTATATGACACGTACAATAAAACAAGGAGCTGCAAGTTGCTGTCAGTTGTTCTTGTTTTTGTTTATTGTTTATTGGCGGTACGTTTAATTTGAATATTTTCGCCGACAACGAAGTATAATTCAAATTTCATCCCATTTATTATGTTTATTTTCTTCTTCTTCTTTTTTTTGATGCATATTGTAGTAGCGCTTTCAGACCATTATACACATTTCAGCTGAAGTCCGAAAAATCAGCCAATGTTTCGAGGGTTCTTTGACGATTTTTTTTTCTCACCCGTTCTCTACATAGTCTGAAGTATTGGCTATTCGATTGTGTAACGAAAGGCTTCGAAGCAACAAAATCAATCAAAGACAAGTGTAAAAGTATCCCAATTCACCACCTGTCAAATTGACAATGTCCCAAAATGTCACAAAAGTAAAGTAAAAGTATTCATTCACAAGTCAAGTTCTTAACTTATTAAATCAATCTCTGTCTGGTACGTTTTATTGGTCTGTTTTCGTTGTTAAACTCTCGTAATTCTTTTTCACTCCATGATCGCCATTTTGCTAATGAATTATTCATAACGTACGCGTGCGAGTGCTGTACCCCTGTTTTATCGAGTCTCGCGCGCTGCGGCACGTATTTGACCTGTCGTAGTGCGGCTGGTTATTAGTCGGTTTGATCCGTCACAGTATACGAACACCTCGGGATGGGGGTGGATAGTATGACGTCATAATATTAAAGGACCCTCATAACGAGGTTGATTTTTCTGTCTAGTCTAGCCCCCCCCCCCCCCCCCCCCCCCCTCGATGCGCGGAGATGAACTCGTTCTGTTTTGTACCTCTCTATTTGCTGAAATGTCTCCACACAGGATGTCATTAGTTGCTACAAGGTAGCTAGGACGGCCGCTTCGCCCACTCACGGGAAACGATAGCGCGACGAACTTGAAAATAGGATAATTATACCTTCTTTTTTTTTTGGGGGGGGGGGATCCTTAAAAATCTAACGTAGATGTTGAAGTAGTAAGCTCCTCAAATATGTAGAAAAAGTCAAGACTTCACTTTATAATCATGTAGTCACTATATGCAGGTTTGATTGTACTTTGTATTTGCGGGTGTATACACTCTAATACGCCTGCATATTATATTGTTTCTCCTCTAACTGGTACAGAAAATTGTTCTGAGACCTCTTAGTATATCTATAGCCTAGATCGTGAAGAAATAGCTACTGAGAAATCGGGTTCTGTATTTAATACCCCTCTTGTGCAGTCTAACGAATTACTCAGACACAGAGTATAATGTCTTTCAGTGTTTTTTTTTTTTAGTGCATCCGCGTAGAAATGCACTATTCGTCGCGGGGGAGGGGGGAGGGGGTGGGGGATTGGGTGCTTAAGGACTTGTTTCTTGTTAAATGTTGGCTTCAAACTGTAAGTGAAACGTACACGATGTGTACACGAGGTGTACAAGGTGACGTTGGCCAATCAAGAATGATGTGAACTCTATGGGCACAATGTGAACACACTGGAGTACACCCTTTATTCACGCGTTTTAACTAGTATGATCACGCTATCCGTTGCAGAGCGATTGCAGTGTGCTGATTGTGTTCACAGTGTGTTAACAGTGTGATATTTGTCAACACTACTATGAAATACGCCAAGTTAACATGGTGCAAACAGTGTGTTCACACTGTGATCCACATTAAGAAACAAAGGAGGATCACACTGTGATCCACACTGAGACACACAGTGATCCACATTGGGACACAGAGGGCGTTCATACTGTGATCTACATTGAGAAACACAGGATGATCACACTGTGATCTACATTGAGAAACACAGGAGGATCACACTGTGATCAACATTGAGAAACACAGGAGGATCACACTGTGATCAACATTTAGAAACACAGGAGGATCACACTGTGATCAACATTTGAGACACACAGTATGTTCACACTGTGATCAACACTGAGAAACACGAGTGTTCACACTGTGATCCACATTGAGACACACAGGTCGTTCATACTGTGATCCACATTTAGAAACACAGGAGGACCACACTGTGATCCACATTGAGACACACAGTATGTTTACACTGTGATCAACACTGAGAAACACGAGTGTTCACACTGTGATCCACATTGAGAAACACGGGGTGTTCGGACTGTGGTCCACTTTTCGAAACACAGGAGTATCACACTGTGATCCACATTGAGACACACAGTGTGTTCACACTGTGATCCACTTTGAGAAACACAGGAGGATCACACTGTGATCCACATTGAGAAACACGGGGTGTTTTTCGTGATGGACAGACTGCACCTAATTTAAATTGTGTCTCATGTTTGTCTGTTTTACCCTTGAACTGGAATTTTAGGGTCACAACAGTGATTCTTTTATTATATTTGTATGAATTCACTTTTTAAAAAGTCATCCGTTTGCCAAGCTTAACAATTATTAATCATGGTAAAAACTGTTTATTATTTAATTTCTTGTATGCACTTTACATATATTTAATAACAAATTTTAGTTCATTTTTTAGAGTTAGGGGGAAGAAGAATAATATTGATTGTAAAATGATACCACTTTATTTTGATAAAATATGGAAATGTCAAGTTCTGGTCGAAATTGATAGCTTACATTTTTATTTCTGAAACATTTCCATAATTCATGAACGTTCGTCATCAAAACAATATCGGCCTTATTTTCTTTTATTGAAATATCAAAATGGTATAACTGTATGTATAATGTAAATAATAAAAGTCCTCTTGGGCAAAGGAATTTCTAATGATGTTTTGACGATTCGTGCGTATATCGGGACTCGAATAAATGTTTGATTTAAATTGATTTTTTCTTCACAATCAAAACATGTTTTCTTACAAAGAATTTCATCATCAATATATATAATATTTTTAAAGAAAAAGTACAATACACAATATATAGAACTGCAATTAAACATTATCAATTACTTAACCAATTAATTAAAACTTCCGCAACATAATGTGAAGTACGGGAGAACCCAAAATGAGCAGATCTTGTATGATATTTAGTTCCCGGATGTTACTGTTCCTTATCAAAATTAATGATCGAAAACGAAGAAACAAAAACTACGCACTCCTTGTCCTGCTGTCTTTTAAAAGTTCATAATTGAGTAACGGTATTAAACCTGTCTTTCAGAAAATGTGTTCTTGGTAGTCAATTATGTCATCCGGACGTGTAACGTGTAAGTAATAACACCTAAATACACACAAGTCCTTACCAGAGCTGCAGATCATCTAACCTTTTCACTGTTTTTCAGGCATTCCTGGTGTAAAATGTGGACAAAATGTGAGAAGGCTATATCGATTACAACGGCCGGAAGCACTTCACAATCGATAAACATGATAAATCATTTTCCAGAAAAGGTTGTTTTAGATTTGATCTGGGTATAATCAATTACTGGACGAGCAACATTTAAACAAAATAAAGTACACGAAAGTAATTTAAACATTACGTAATCATGTTAATAGTGCTCAAAAGTCCTTAAAGGGACTTAGTAACATTGTCCAAATCCTCAAAATAAAATTGTAATTTTAGCGGTTCCCTCATACCTTGTTGTATTCGTATTACCAATAAAATCATTGGACAGGTTTCGGTTTTTCAAATTTCCCTTTCGTTACAAATATATGTACGATTAAAGTATTCAGATAAGAAAAACTCCGGTGGAGTTTTTCTTACCGTGTTCAAAGTGAGTCCAGTGAGTTAGTGACTATCACTTTGCATTTTCGCTCATTACTTGGCCATGCAATGTCCATTTGACTTGAAATTTTCACACAATACCCTGTGGACATATGAGATAACAACAATATACATTGCATCAACCATTCATCACTTTTTGCACATGTTAACAAAGTTACTAGATCCCTTTAACAAGTACACACAATTCCCGAGCACCTGCATGAGCTTACGATGATAATTGTTTCTAAAGCAAACGTGGACATTATTAACGCACCTTGTCATAAGATGATCGATCTTAAAGCCCGTAAGCTGCACATGATCGATTGACCCGCTTAGTTTCTCCGTAACATGTCTAGTATCATCCTCTTCATATTAACGTTACAGTCTAAACATGCTAGAACAGAGGGCAAGAAGGGTGACATGACACTATGATCATTTTGCGATTATTTGCTCCAACGGCATGTGCAACTCCGAAGATTGCGACATATGCTCCGCTCCGCCGACGTTTGCACCCAGCAGAGAAAGACTCAAACGACAAAAGCTCATCACATGTTTGTACCATTATAATATGAATCTATGATTGAGCAGAATTGTAACAGTCGGTAGACATTTTGTTTTCTTCTACTATCACCACTACCAATAACCCTCAGCACTTCTCCTCCATCCTCCATAGTCCACGGCCATTGTATTTTTCAAAACCAGCTCTGAACAGGTTAAATCATTTGCGTTAGGACACTGTTTTCATAAACGTACACAGGATTTGTTCAAGGGGGTGTTTTAGATTCATTAAGTGGCGTAGTTACGGTGTGTTTGAATACCTAAGTACCTAACACAGTAAATTGTTTCCGCCAAACGGGGGTGTTGAACACCCCATGCAAACACCCCCTTGGTACGCCTATGGGACACTTTGATGTTGGTATAACATGCATCCATCTTATACCATGTTGCACACAAGCCCAGTTTATATTCAGGGCCAGTTATATTAAGCATGATTACTCATTTGAGTTTGGTATAAAACATAACCGTATTCCCCATAGACCACAACCCGAGTATTTTCAGGACCAGTCCTGAATGGGTTTAAAAGGGAAACCTACTCGTCCTTAATTGAGAGGAAAACAAACCAGTGCCATCTGCACACACGCGATTATTAGGTACGTGCGGGTATTTGCTTCCTCAGTAATTGATGGATGCATGCAGGTATTAACCCTTATATTACCATCATGCGAATGTAGTATGTTGTTACCCATTGGTCTTCTCATTCGGCGGGCTTTAAGGGTTTAATTTCAGAAGAGTGTTTGGCATACATGCATTCTGAGCCACCGTTCAGACAGTAAATATCAGACGAAGAAATGAGGGGCAAACTTTGCACTCTTCTTGACCTTACGTATAGCACGCTTTTCAGATTTTAGCCACTTATGCTGTAACTCTTGGACCATAATAGCTTTGATGTGATTTACAACTCAAAATACCTGTGTAATGAATTCATTGGTTAGAAGTGATTATAATATTTTACAAGACTAGGAACTTAATCCTGAAACTCCATCACTTGGGTACATTTGAAACCTGTATTATTATCTTCCGCACCTTTTCACCTCTTTATGAAGCCATTTTTATACTAATCGGAGCAACGTTCATGACCTTGTAGGTGCATCTGGAATTATGAATGTCAATGTACTTCTGACATGTCTGGCCCGATATCTATTTATACTCCATATCGGGGAGATCGGCAAATTCTCTGCCAATCTATCTTAAAGTTTAACAATCTTAATCATATACTGCCAATTATTACCATCCATCCATGTTGACACGTTCTTGACAAGTATGAACAAAACAGCGTTGCTCCTTTAACGACTATGTCTCAGATTATATTATGACCGTATCCTTACAACCAACTTCATTAGCCTTAATCTGTTAGGCCGTCTAGTAGAACGATGCAGTTTGGCCCATATATCAGAAGATACCCCAGGGTTAACTCATTCGCTCCTTGATATTGTGATTCCCATATACAGTGCTCATAAGTATGGCAATGGACGAGTTAATTTAAAGCTATTCACTGAAGTGCAGGGTACTTGTAGTTGAGTTTCATAAAGGCGAATATGGCGTCAAAATCACTATTAAATGTTACTGTTACCGTACAGTAAATGACGTCATGTTGTCAGTACTAAAACATTCTTAAACTTGGGGCAATGTCACGCTCGAATATTTATGACGCTGGCAACGTCAACAATACGAATATTTTGAATACAGAATTCAAGCAAAACCTGCTTGCAATTATCATCCTCAAAAAAGCGTCTACGAACAATATTAATGCTTATAGTATGCAGCTGACGTAACGTTTATACCCCTCACAATTTATTGGTTTTGATAACTTGACGTCAAACATTTTAAACTATAGCGCTGAATTGTGTTTGAAATTCACAAATATGTCAATACAGCCCAATTTAGAGGAGAAATAAAAATACACAATCGTATTTCCAGGATATATAGTCTGTAAGAGGGGAATTATTTATGAGAAATCGTCTTTATTGTAATAAGCTATCTTTGGAATCGAGTTGCGGCATTGTTTCAATAAAACGCACTTAGACGCATCTGGAAAACCCACGCACGCTAATAAATGTGGTCCCTGACAAACATGGTGATTCTTATGTCTAAATAATTCATTTGCGGAAAAGTATAGTCACCTTATATCTTGTCCCTCGTTTCTCATTGTTTGGTCAATTTGTATCATTTAATTCTGTTTTTAACCCATCTAAGACCATGTCATGTTGGTGTAACATGCATTCACCATACGTAGACAATGATGGAACATAGTCCGAATGGGTTTCGCTTACGACTCACAGGTATATAATATGTTGACAAACATATTGTTGAGTTTCAAACTAAAGAAAAGGTGCGGTATACTATGGTTTATATACCCAAAAAAATACCACTATCCATAGATATCTGCATTTGCTTCAAATCAGCCTGGTTTCATTATGTTGCTATGAACATGGAAAACTATTCATTCAAATTTCCAAAATGCTTGAAATAGACATTGTGGGAAATTGCATTTTCTACACGGATAAGAAAATGCATAATACATTATGATTGTGTCGGTATAAAACGTCACATCAATTTGCTTGATTTTTTTTCTGGTAGAGAAAATTTGATTCCAAAAGTTTAATATCAGAAATAATGATTGAAACTCATTAAATTGTTTCATTTGGATATTACAACAAAAAGTGATAAACACCTGTATATAACTTGTAAGAGGTACGAATACGAACCAAGTATAATGGCGTAGACCGTTAATCTGAATCAATCCTGACCGGGGGAGGGGGGGGGGGGGTCGTCGGACGAAGGTAGGGCGGCCCCGGAGGATTGGAGTCATTGTCTTTATTTATTTACTGTTCTTTCCACTCGGGCCTGGAGACGTGAGCCGGGAGCAGTGGGTTTTATAGTGTAATATAAGTATATTATATTAAATAATTTTATATGTAACAAATATTAAAACAACTGGGTTTGGGGGGGGGGGGGGATCTACGGGAAATGTGAGGGTATGATTATTCGTTCGTTTTCATTTTCAAAATCTCAATCACATGTTATTCACATAAATGCAACCATTAACATGCATAGTCTGTGAGACGGGGTGTTTGATTGTACCATTCAGCAGAATTGCAAGGAAACCGCTGTTCTTTGTTGAGGTCACAATAATGCATGGGTAAAACCCATCGCCTCAATGAGCTACCCTTCTTCATTAACCTGCTCTCTAGTCTCTACTATTATTCTGCTATCCTCATAAGATTACACGATGACCCACCAGGTTACCGTAGGCAATGGGTTAACCTGTTCCCTACAAGACTTTGCAATTCCCACATGGTTAATACAGGTTATTATAGGTACCGTGGGCAATGCGTTAAGAAGGCTCATAAGGACGTGTCTCTAAACGCGATCACCATCGCAACGTACAGGTGGGTGGAACGAGATACATCACATCTACTTCCTTGGCCATCCCCGAAAATGCCAATCCAATTTTTATTTTCAGTTTCTAATACAGTCATGTACATAAAAAAACATTTTATAATTGAGAAAAGAACGAATGAAGTTTGGTCATGTAGAACTTATCAATTTACATTGTTTCAAATTATTATAGCAAACTTATATACATTTCGGTAGGTGTTCGGCATTCTCTCGTTGGCTCAATGAAAAATGTGAATCTTAATTCACTGTCCTTCGTTTTACTTTGCTTTAATGTTGCCTTGAAATAATTGTATGTATCAAACTAATCGCTATAACTATAATGCTGCTATGCATGTAACTGTGAACATGTGAGTGAATGTATTGAATCCAGGGAAAGGCAAATTGTCTTTTCGTATCTACAATTAAACATGAGGATCTTATATAAGTAGAGTAGTATTGATAAGCTTACTACGAATGGTCCTGTAATTATCAACATTTATGAAATCCTATTAATACCAGCATAGGGAAAAACAACTACGTACATGTCCATAAACAAACAACAACCACTGACACGATCTTACTTACTTAAAGGGGTCTAGTAACATTGTACGAATTCACTAAACCTACTTAGAACTCTTGTGGTTCTCTCATGACTTGCTGTATTCGTATTATATACCAATTGAAGCATGGGACAGATTTTTGGCTTTTCGAATTTCATTTTCGTTAACAAGATATTTACGATTGAAGTGGTCGGTATTTTAATTTTCCACTGTGTACAAAGTCAGTGCAATAAGATAGCGAATATCACTTTTCATTTTTGCTCTTTGCTTGAAATATCCATTTATAACGTGACATTTTCACACATTACTTTGTGGACACATCAGATCATAATAATACACAATAATAACCAACCATTTATAATTTGTGCACATGTCAACACAGTTAGCAGATCCCTTTAAAAATCAAATATCACAAACATGATTCCAGCTCTTTAGCCTTGACTTACAATAATAAGCAATTATCAAAATACATGAAATCCTATTAATAACAGTCGGAAGAAAACAAATCATAAAATACTTATTATGTTATCCAATACAGACTGACAGACAGGCGACACGGTACGAATACCTTGACTTGAGTTGACTCATTTGGGAAAAGGCGGGAAAAGGTCAGGAAATAAAAACATATGCATATATAACTCCCTTGTTATAATTATGCCCTGTAACTATGATTATAACCGTTTCGTGATATTCACGTGACATCGATGTCAGTGGCGTAACCTATATAGCTACGAAGGTTAAGGGGACGGGGGCTATACTTAAATGAATCTAGTAACTTTGTTGACACGTGCAAATACTGACGAAGGGTTGATCAAATGCGTGTTTCTGTGTTCTTATGGCCACACTTGATGTGTGACAATATCTTAGTAATGCCTAGGTCACAAATGCTCCGATTCGGGATAAAGCCCCCGTACCGATGCCACTTTTAGGGGAAATCTTGCGGGAATCTTAAGGCGGCCGCACGGGTGCCGTGGCTATCCTGCGGTCGCCGTTGCATTTTTCCTCGCCGTACGACGTCGTGGGAGGTTATAACGCGGAGTTTAACAAAATTATGTATCGTACGATTTTTACTGGGCGTAAGCCCGCACACACGTCGTGGAGAACATCGCACTGGCACCGCAAGGGCACTTCACGGGCCCAGCACGGACACTGTAGCATTTTTACGAATATCGTACGATTTTGCGACTCAAATTTGGGCCACTCAAATCGTACGTATGACAAAGATATCTTAAGAGTATCTTGCGATGTCCGTACGAGTCCCGTAAGTCGTCCGTATGACATGTATGAGCACTCAGATTGTAAGCACGGAAACCGTGCGATTTACCTTTACCATTTCCCAAAGTCATCCCACGTGTCCCGGCGAATATGTGACCACTACACAAAGATACCGCAGACATCGTACGATATCCCAACTCCCCAAAATCGTAGAAAATCCGCCGTATACGTAAAAAGATCGTGCGGCGCTCGGTGCATTTGTGACCTAGGCATTAGTGTCATTTGACCGATTAATGAGCGTAAATGCAAAGTGATATTCACAAACTCATTGCACTGACTTTGTAAACAGTTTAAATTCTCCACTAGATAATTTTAAATTCGAACACTTTACATATCTTTATTACGAAATAGAAATTTGGAAAACCGAAACATTTTCCATCATTCTATTGATAATACAAATACATTGATGCATGCATTGAGAACCGCTAGAATTCGAAGTAAATTTGGTTGATTTTGATAATGACAATCCCTTTAAGTATCCTATATTTGCATTTGTATCCCCAGTGAGGAAGTGTGGTCCGACTAATTGGAAGATGGGGGGGGGGGGGGGGGGGGGGGGGGGGAGAGAAGAACGCTCTTTTGTGTTTCTTTATTATCTTGGTTTCGAATTTTTTACTTTTATGTATTATACAATTTTTTGGGGTCAACTTTGTTATGTTATTAATTAATTAATTAATTCATCAATTTTATTTATCTATTTATTTATTATTATTTATATATTTATTTATTTATTACTAAACATCATTATTTTAACCGATTGCCTACGGGAAACTATAGGGGTCCAGCATTTACTCCATGAGGATTTCAAAATCTAGAAGGGACAATGATTACTATATTATATTATACCCCCTGACTACTCTTGAGTATATTTCTTCTTCTTCTTTAATCTACTGGCTGTATATCCAAATGCAGAGGGTGTCGCCGGAAAGTATATCACAAGCTTCTCCGCTGAGCGAGGTAGGTTGCCTCGGCCAGTGTCAAATCCATCTATCCATCTACTTCGTGGCCTGCCGTGTGGTCTGTTCCCTGATGTCAACTCATTATATATTTCAGTAAATTTGACCTCCATTAATCCATGTCTTGGTCAAACATAAGTATGCCACGCCATTTTATTGACATTTCCTCTCATATACCTTGACCGACATCGGAATTGGCTTCCAGCGATTCGGAAGAGGCTACTTTAAAGGGACTTAGTAACATTGTCCAAATCCTCAAAATAAAATGTTAATTCTAGCGGTTCCCTCATACCTTGTTGTATTCATGGGACAGGTTTCGGTTTTTCAAATTTCCCTTTCGTTACAAAGATATGTACGATCGAAGTATTCAGATAAGAAAAACTCCGGTGGAGTTTTTCTTACTGTGTACAAAGTGAGTGCAGTGAGTTAGTGACTATCACTTTGCATTTTCGCTCATTACTTGGCCATGCAATGTCCATTTGACTTGAAATGTTCACACAATACCCTGTGGACATATGAGATAACAACAATATACATTGCATCAACCATTCATCACTTTTTGCACATGTCAACAAAGTTACTAGATCCCTTTAAAGAGGAAAAGGTATTCACGATACACCTGTTCGCTGCACCTTTATTACTAGTGATTATGGGTGAACGGGTAAACCTTTTTTTTTTGTGGGGGGGGGGGGGGGGGAGTTTGGGACTTTGGCCGATTACAATTATTCGGTGCAATTCTTCACTTTTATTTCATGCTTGTCTGATAATGATATTATTACATTTTGCATTTGCATCATTGCATTTTTAAGGACTGAATCTGATTTTGGTATGGAAATCGTTTTTTAAATGTTCGTATATTTATAGTGATATGAATAAGAAAAAATCATGAATTTGTAATGTTAATTTAAAGACGCAAAATAATGTGTCGGTAATAGAGTTGGATGCAACTATTTTATGTTTTTATATTCAATAGGATTCACTTAGAAATTGTAGTCAATTAGGAATATTCACTGATGTATAGAGTATTGTATAATTGTTATGTTGAAATGTACACAGAATGCATTTCCAGTTTTTAACAATAATAATGAATAAATCTAATCTTATTTGAACGAGTTTGCCCCAACTTTGATTATTTTGCCGTAATTCGAATGTTTTTGATATATGATATCAGATGCCCTCCCCAATTATTAGATGATTTGTCGCGCAAAGAAATCGAGTGGAGCCTAGGGAGGGGGGGGGGGGGGGGGGGGGGGGTCAGTCTCCCAACCTCTTATCATTCGCTTGTGCCTTTTATATTCTTGAACATTATTTGGATTCTGTACATCGTTTTAATGCGTTATTTACAGATATAACTCATAAAGACAGTGACTTAAAACGCATATAAACAACCAAACAAAGACTTGTAAAAAGACAACCACAGGTCCAACAACATTATGATCATAAACATGTTATTATTGGACGTAATAATTATCAGAAACAATCAAGTTGACCCTTCAAATAATCCCGTAGTAGTTGAAATCTTGCTATGTAACATTTTCTTCTTCATCAAAATGATAATACTATAAATTTGGTTCTCTATATCGTTCGATATCTATGCGCAGCTTTTCCAAAGCGTTATTCACTATAATTAATTGTACCTAAATCAAACTCCTGGGGAATGTTCAGCTTATATTTCGGTCGGTCGGTCGGTCGGTGAAAGAAAAAAGAATAAGGTTTTACGTCTAGGTTTTACACACAGAATATAAACATGTACGTATGAAATGTTCAATCGCATGACTGCGAAATAAAAACGGTATTGGGCAGTTTAATTTCGGGGTGTTTTTCCCGTGATTACCAAGGGTATCAAACATACGATCTGGTGGGATCGTCCCGAGACTCAATTGTTTCCCGATGCCTCCCGCTATTATTTGTTTGTTTTAAATCTATTATCAGCTTACCATCATTGCTTACGGACAGAAGATTTGTTATACGCTCGAGACTCGTGCACCATGGGAAATAAGGAGCGAAGCAATAACACTGGCAAGGACAGGTGTTAGTGCAAAAATGAGCTAAGTCCGTATAGTATATTACGAGGAATTCGTGTTCGCTTGTCCGAGTTTTTAACACATGCGAAGTAGGTCATATTGTATTTATTGCTGTATATATGTATGTATGTTTTTTATTGATATGTAGCTAGCTGACCAACAAATACATGTCAACTATAAGATTGTGTTTTTATTGAAATTGCAATAAGCGCCTTTTACAACTCAAAATATAAAACTGACAAAAATGTCCGCCAATCAAGCCCTCCTTTTAATACAACGGCGTAGCTATAAGAGTATAATGGAAGAGGAGGGAACAACTCTTCTTCCTCGCTTATTGTGGGCACCCATCCCCTCTCCCCCGTCACCGCCGATTGAGAGGACGATTCAGATTCATAATATAGTTTTAATCAATTTTAATTGTTCGTTAGCAAAGTAAATAAAGTAATCAATTATGTCTTCTTTATACTGTCTGATAAATAATTATTTACTTGTTAATATTAAAGTAAATTGAAAATCAATGAATATACCAAGAAGGAAGCGGAAATTGTGACGTTGCTGGTTTCTGTAAGAGGTCACTTCTATAAGCAATATAAATAGATACTAAATAGATGATACAAATATGACAAAACCATACACGCCATGTTTGTCTATCCCTCACCATGGTAACGAGATGGTTGACGCCCCCTTTTCCCCTCATTATGGGATAACTTTGGTTATGCCCCCGATTACACGAGAGAGATAGTTTGGGGGCAACGCTCTTAATAATGCATGTATGACAAGAATGGCCACAGACACCGCATCAAAACTGTCATAACAAACAAGAAACAATTCCTTCCGTAAATATTATAATCAAGGATTTATTGTAAATTAAAACGTTGGGGTTATACGTTTTGAACGAGGGGACAAGTGCCTGTTTTTAATTTCTATAGCAATACGATTTACGATTACAATTATTGTATTAACTTATACTTATTCTTCTCCCGACAATGCATAGTCATTATGTGTTTTTAGATAGGGGAGGTAGTAGGGGCAGTGTGGGAGGCAGGAAATATCCACGAGGGGTGCATTATTTTCTCCTCATTCCCCACGTGACCTATTCTCATGACGCCACTGATTAATAGACAAAGAAGAGAGAACGATGGGAAATGTAAAACACACACACGCACACCCCTAGCTTGAAAAGTGGTCGAGTCCGCGTTTCACCGGGAGTGAGGGGAGCCCTGGTAATTAGTGGAAAGTATATATCACCGGAACGATTGCCAGTTGGCGCCAAAAACGAGTGAACGACGGACAAAAAAGCGCGGGAAACCACTTGCATAAAAACCTCCACACACTGACCACGCACGAGTAGAAACCGCAACCAAGGCGGAAGAAGATTTTGGACACTAGCTTTGCAAGACAAGACTCCCCCTTCAAACAAATTTGTAGAAGAAAATCACCAACTCCTTCAAATCGTTCTTATTATTATTATTTGAGAAAACTACAAGGTATCACTTTCTGCAGCGGAAGAAGAGGTTGAGCACCAAAGGGCGGCTTCAGCGCGGGTAATCCAACAGAAAGCAAAGCAACCACATAGTCTAGATTTCTGCAAAAATCCAAGGTAAGCTCACGGGAAACCAAACTTTTCATATTCATTTGGTGTTTTTTTTTTTTTTATCAATGTAGGGTAAAGTATTTTAATCATTTGATCCAATACTTTATGTTCTCCGTTCCTATATCTTCACAAATTCGGCCTAGAAATGATATTTTTCGTTTTAAGAAAAAGAAAACAGCATCGTATTGAAAATGATGTTTTAACGGTGAAAGAATATAGCAAGAAGTTGATTATTGACACTCATTGCTTTTAAAGGCGTTCTCTTGTAATCGCCTATCATCCCTCTAATTCTTTCTCTCACCAAAATTGTTCCATAGGTTTAAATTGTTAACATGATTATTTTCAAGGCTTTACCGAGGTAAAAGCATACCTTTTAGTATAAAATCATGACTCTGTTTGATTTATTTGTATGTTTTGAACTTCTATATTTTGTAAAAAAAAAAAGAAAAAAGAAGAAGGACCAAAAACAAATCTTTTCTATCATTTTATTTTGCTATAATACACAAATTGTTAAAATATCGTTAAAGGGATCTAGTAACGTTGTCAACATCCACACAATTCGCTTAGAACTTTAGCGGATCTCACGTACCTCATTGTATGTATTACCAATAGAAGCATGGAACAGGTTTCGGTCGTCCAAATTCCTCTTACGTTAAACGATGTGTATGAGTGATCATGTTTGAATTCTCTCGTGGAGAATTTCAACTGTGTACAAAGTCAGTGCAATGAGTTGTGATTATCACTCTGTATGTTAGCTCAAATACTCGCTCTTATAACACTCATTTACCATGGAACGTTCACACATCACTCAGTTGACATTTCAGATTAAACAAACATACAAATTCTATCAACCCATCTTCTTTAGTTTTTGCACATGTCAACAAGCTATTAAACTAGGTCCCTTTAATGCGTTTACCAATATTACTGTAATTGAAAAAAGGGAGGAAAATGATACCTTTGCGATTTCCGTACGATTATCTTGATTATTTTATGGCGCGGGCGGTTTTACATTAACGGATTATATAAAGTGATGGTTGATTTTTCTGGATCAATCTCTGCCGGAAGTTTTCTGTAAAATTATTTTTTTTCCCAGACGTGTGTTTGATTTTGCATGGGAGAGAGAGCGATTAAGTATTGAATATAAAAGTGAGCGATTTAGTCTTCTATTCCTGCAACATAAACGCCTGTTTAATATATAATATTGTCGTATTTTATAGCGAAGTAAATTCGAAGTCATTTGATTTTTGTTATTCAATTGACTGAGTAGCTTTGTCATTTTTGTTGTCACGTGAAAGCACATCAGTTAGTTAGACGTATATTAACATAATCATTTTGTCAAGTTTTAAGTTTGTTTGTATGTTCTTTTCATTTTGAACAGATAGGGTAAAATTAATTTCAAATTATATTGAAAATCATAGACGATATAAGTACGATTATAAAATTATAATTACTGTTGTATTTTTGGGGTGAAAATAGATAATTTGTATTTCATTAGTTGAGTCAGCAATCATATAAACTTATTTGTATATCTACTTTAATGTTTTAATTGTATGCTTATATACTTTACATTTTGAATCCAAGCTAATTGATTTTAATATATCGAAATCAGGTTTAAGGCATCATATTAATATGAAATGACTTATGTAAACAAGAACATATACAATACACAATCTAAAGAATAAATAATCCTATATTGTCGAGTTAAAGGGATAGTTGAGTTTTGGTAAAGAGAGTACAGTTTGGTCAAACTGAATTTTAGTACCCAAAACCTGCACCATTACATACTGATAGTTTTAACTCCACCATGCTCGAAAGGAATACAAAATTACTAATGACTAAGTAAAAAGCCCGTTATCATTCAAAAAGAGCCGTTAAAACTCAAGAGGGCGCTCTCTAAACACTCGTCGGCTTCAACCATTTAAAATAAAATATTGTGCATGTGAAATAGTGATTAGAAATATTGATTAGATAGAAAGATAATCAACAACTATTTAAAAACCTCTTTTGTAATTTTTTAAAAAGAGGAAGCATTTAAAAAAAAGATTTAACGGCTGGTTCAAAATTATCGAATAATTTTGGGGCCCCACATTTATTACAAAAGGTCATGTTTATGGATATTTCAGCCATTTCTGAACCGATATTTTTCAAATGTTTTTGATTATTTGAATGTGGGTCAGAATCAATTGGCAGTATGTGATACAATTTATTATCAATTTTCGCTTCTTCGTTAGCAGAATAATGTTCCTTTTCTATTAAACACCATTTAAAACAATCTGACGATGATATTGTATGATTGAAATCTCAAATATGACCTTTTTAAAAAATAGTACAGAGTTAATGTATCATATTAATGATGCATTGTGTGACCATTTGATGACAATTTCACAACCTCCCAAATAACTATTCGAAACCATGGACCCGTTTCGTGAAAGGGTCTTATCTAAAGACCGTCCTATGACCGTGACAATGCTAAACTATGTACAGTATGTACGTAATTCAGTCAGAGTCACGTGACAGTTAAAGACCATCCTATGACCGTGACAATGCTGAATGATGTACAGTATGTACGTAATTCAGTCAGAGTCACGTGACAGTTAAAGACCGTCCTATGACCGTGACAATGCTGAATTATGTACAGTATGTACGTAATTCAGTCAGAGTCACGTGACAGTTAAGACGGTCTTTAGATAAGACCCTTTCATGAAACTGGGCCAATAAGAATACAATAAACCTAAGTTATTCTAGGCTGAAAGTAAAAACAAAATTGTAACACAGAAATGGTATCCACATTTGAGCAATGCATTATCACATTTAAACAATAACAACATTTCAAAATATGTAGTAACACATCATATTGAATACTTAAAGGTGCACATGTAAAGTGTCAGATATTGCCCAAAATGACATTTGATAATTCAATCCTATACCAAAATCATTGTAAGATATGTCCGAATGATGTGTGAAAGTTTCATTGAAAAAAAAACCCACTGCTTTCCTGGTTAAAAAAGCGAAAAATTTGCGTCAGCTTTTACAACTAATTAAAGTAGGACGTTTATGACCGTTTATAAACGCTCTTGAGCTGAATGATTATTCAAGTTCAAGTTCAAGTTCAAGTTCAAGTTCGTTTATTCATTTCAATCTTAAAAACACAAAGTATATTATACATGTATCATTCATATAAATAAAGCATTGAAATAGGGAGACTACAAAAAAGTTATAAACTTGTAGGCAGTAGCCCCCTTTAACATATTTAGTAAAGCGTTGTACACATTTGATACAAATACAAAAAAACATTTAAAATAACAAAAAATTATCAATGATATAATCGTCATACTAAAGGGGCATTTGAACAAAATAAGCCAAACAATACGGTAGAAGAGAAAATGTGGAAGCTCAAATTAATTTTTGTGGAGTTAGACATTTTACAGGTGCACCTTTAACATTCCTTTACCGAAAATAGGTAACATTTGTAACATTAATAAAGGGTACCCATTTTAAGCACTTATCTTTACTTACATAAGCACACTGAACATTCGCAACATTCAAAGTAATCACTTTCCGAAATCATAATAATAGCTCCAATATAAATCTACAATACGATGTTTGTAATAAAGATAATCTCGTCCGAATCGGGCTTAAAGCGTTGTATATTAAAGCGAAATGACAGTACTGGGAAATGCCCCACCCACAAAACATAGGGGAAAATACGCTCTTTTCACCAACCATGTGAAAGAATATATCATAACTTATCGGTTAATGTCAAGATTGGGACACAAACTACGTTGAAATTGAATATTTGAGCAATAAAATGTTCGAAATTAAAACTATCAGCCGTTGACAGCATTAAACCGCATGTTCGCGGCTGCGTGAAATGCCTATGGTAGATCTTCAACCACGTGCGCTCCCGGCGCGAATGGGCGTATAGCTACGCTGGCATATAGGGCCGAATTGGTGGTGAATTTAGGCCCAATGTCAGTGGCATGAATACACATTTCAACTGATATTGCTTCGTTTAACGATACTAAGGTTCGGATTTTTTCCACACAACCCTTGTTATACTATTTCAACAATACTAATCAATTAGTAAAGGCCAATAAAGTTATTTTTGGTAATTTTCACAAAACGAACATTTGGCTTTAATAATAATAAGTTAGACGTCTAACACATTATCATTGTTCAAGCTTCAAAATTATTTATATTCTTTTCATTTTCAACGGAAAATGAACAAAACATTTGAGCAAAATCTCACTTTAGCACATTGAACATTAACAACCTTTCAAATTGTTAAAAATCATATTGAAAACTAATTATTCCTTCAAAGAAAATAAGTAACAAGTATAACATTAATAAAGGGTTGCCAATGTTAGCATTTACCTTTACTTACATAAGCACAGTGAACATTCGCAACATTCAAAGTAATCATAGTCCCATATCTAAAATACAACAAGCAACGTTTTAAAAAATAAAAAATAATTATCTGGTCTGAATCGGGCTTAAAGCGTCCTATTAATAATTCATGTTCATTCCTTTCCTTAAGTAAAAATATACGTGTATATATGTATATAAAATACAATTTGTTAAATCCTGGCCTAATTTGATCCCACTAAATTCGGAGTTAATACGATTGGGACGAAGATTACGTGTAGTATTTCCCTAGACAAATCCTGCGGTTCAGAATGCCCACTAGTGAACTGCAGAAGCTGGGCAGTCGGGACATACAGGCACCTTTTTGCCGGGGGGGGGGGGGTGGGGGGGGGGGGGGGTGAGGTCTGTTGCCCGAATATTACTCTTCCCATTTTCACCATTTTCACAAAACAACAGCAACAGCAACCATACAAACTGTCCTCGCCTTTTACCTGCCAGAACTTAATGGTTCGATTTTTATCATTCTATACCCGAAAATATTAATTTGTGTAAAATGTTATGTCCGAATACGTAAATATGATTTTGCTTGAATATTACATGCCTTTACCAAAATATAATATGCACATGCGTTTTCCTGAATATAACATGCTTTTTGTCCATGAGTTAGCACGAAAATGGCATGGTCTGTGATCGAATGTTAGGTGCTCTTTGCCCCAAAATTGCTGTTGTAAAAACTGTCATGGCGGGGTTTGGGGGATGGGAGGGGGGGGGGGGTTGTTGCATCCCACTAGGCACCCCCCCCCCCCCCCCACCCCCTCCTCCTCCCCGTACGTCTATGCTGGACAGTAATTCATCAAATAATTTAACAGGAAGGATGAAGGAGGAGACCTTTAACAAATTAGATTGTTTCATATTTATGAATAGGATATTGCCCTGTAAAATCCTTTAAGCACATTAAGCATAGGTACAAATATTTGCAAGTTGTAAGTTACATGCATGTATATAGCTAAACAAATATATAATTGTCTTATGAAATACCAATGTGCACATTATACATGTATATTATTAACTACACGTAACTAAAAATATGTACATAATTATGTGCCCTGTCACCACAATACACTAATAAAGTCTTTTTTTTTTTTTTTTTTAGTGTGGTGTATTTATGGATTATCCAGGATCCTCGCTTTCCGGTGATTTATACGTTTTATTATAACAGGTTTATTTTGGCCAATTTGTAATGTTTTATATTATCAGTAAAAATCGTGTACTGGTGAGTAAATGGTCATAATTATGCAAAAGACTGGTATAACTATAAGTTTACTTTGCTCATAATATTTGTTCCAATTGCATGCCGAGTGGCAATGTACGGTGTTTTTAAAGGGCGACATCCGTCCTCGCCAGTGATGGTGCTTTTGGATGCGAAATGACCATGAATTGATGAAAAGTAGCATATGTGTTGCCCTTTAATTACAAATATCTTGTCAACGACAAAGATGGAGAATCTGTATTAAAATATGTTCCACTGTGTCCCTCTCTTATTTGGTAAAATTTTCTTTTTTTGTGTAATGATTTGTTTTACAGAAATGTTCCGCCTTCTTACCTTCAAATGTGTTGGTGTCTTTCATAACGATAACTGATCCGCTAACATTAATACATATTTTGTACAAGTAATGTTTTGTGTCACTAATAATGGTAATTGTATGACTCATTTCCTCCAAGTCTAAGTATATAGGCCTATGGTTACAACATTGGAACCAAAACCATGTGTGTTTGCTTTATGGCCCGGTCAGATATCAACGGATAGCGGAAACGAATGCCCAACGAATAGAAAATTTGCGAAATGAAATTATCCGGTGATGAAAGTCGTCTCCATTGCTTTATGTACAACACATAGAACAACGTACATCACCGGACAAGGAACGGACAAGAAACGCATACGAACGGAGACGAACGGATGGAAAATTTAGCTCTCCGTTTGACGTCCGTTTACGCAATCCGTTGATATGTGACCGGGCCATAAAGCATTGTCACATGTACGCATGGGTGTTGGGGCACGTTCCTCTCAGCTCAGGGGGCTGAGGTCTTTTGTCCGAATTATCGAATTTCACCTGAAAAGCAACAAACAAACAAAAGGAAGAAAAAGGGGTCCTCGCCTCTTTGATGTCCGAAAGTGACATGTTTTCAATTGTTTAGTCCAAAATAAAACGATTGTGCCCGAATATGAGACGGTTATCCCCGAGAATAACATCACACTGCCCAAATGGAAAATGATTTTGCCCGAATATGACATGATTTTGCCCGAATAAGGTCGTTTTCAAAACTCCAGGGGGGGGGGGGGGGGGGGGCCGAAGCCCACCCCCTTCAGCCCCCCGCCTCCTTCGCCTATAAACTTACGGAAACTGGTAATTGTAATGGTAACTGTTTGATGTGTTTCCCTCCAAGTTGAATACATCAATGTGAAAGCCAACACCCCCTCTGTCCGCTGTAAGTTGTGTCATTCTTCTGGAATTACATGACCTTGATTTGTTGATATTTGTAATATTGAAATATCTTTGCCTAAAACATTGATATCATAGGTTGATGTCATAGGTAAATTAAACTGTATTGCTTGTTTCCTTTCAAGTTACTACTTAGTTCTGCGAAAACTAACACTCTGTAGTATAATCGCTCTTCCTTTCACCACTCTAGCTTGTCTAAGTATACTTGACATTCATGATCTTTGGTTGTTGGTGAATATAATAATGACAACTTTTCAGGTAAAACTTATACATTTATATAATTATGTTGTACATTGTTTGTTCCACCGATAATGGCAAATGTATGACTACGTTTCCTCCCGAATAAGATCGACGAAAGCAAAGTTCTTATATTTCCGCTATTCGCCACTTTCACGGAAATTCGTAACCTTGACTTGTTTGCGTCTGTAATAATGACAACCGTCGTGACACATGTATGATACTTTACATATTATTTGTGACATTGATAATAGTAATTGTATGATGTGTTTCCTTCCAAGTTTGATACATCAATATGAAAACAAACATCGCCTATGTTCGCCGTAAGTTTAGCCGCTCTTCTTGATATTCATGTCCTTGCTTATTGGCATGATAGTTTTTGTCTAAAAGATTGGCACATTGTAAGTGTCATTGACAAACTTTAGGAAACTGTGTGGCTTGTTTTCTTCCAAGTAACATCTAGGCAAGCCAACTCGCTGCTAGTTTCACGTACCACTCTAGAACAGTTCGGCTAACTCATGATACATGACTGTATTGTTTCTTTGTACATTGTTTGTTACATTGATAATGACAATTGTAGTATGACTTGTTTGCTTCCGAGTAAGATCTACGAAAGCTAGTATCTTATACATCCGCTGTGAAATTCGCCACTCTTACCGAAATTTATGAACTTGGCTAAAAGAGAAAATTATTGTAAAAAGAGAAAATGATTGTAATATGATTTGTTAAACTGTATGGAACTTAAATTGAAATCAATAAATGCCTGGAAATGTGAAAGAAAAAAAAAAAAAATTGGCTTGTTGGTCTGTAATGGTAATGAGGGTTAAATCGTTTCTTTGATCAGTTGATGATGCTATAACTGTATGGCTTATTCAATTATATTCCAAACCGAGTTACATCTACGAATGCCAACAACCTGTCTTGTATATCCGCTGTATCTTGTAAGTTCCGTCATTCTTACTGAAATTCATGACCTTGACATATCGGTGCCTGTTTATAATGATACATTTGTCGCCGGAAAGATTGGTACATTTTTGGTGTCATCGATAAATGTCACTGCATGGGCTTTCCCCTTCCAAGATACATCTACGAAAGCCAACACCCTGTTGTTCCGTTGTAAGGTAAAAGTTTCAACAATCTTCCGGTAAAAGTATATACCGCTACGCTCAAAATTGTCGTCCATGTGCAACGTGTCAGTTTATCTGCTTAGGGGTATTCCTTCCGGGCCTGATAAAACCATTCGTTATTTGAATAAGCAGAATAAGAGGCATAATTGGTGAAAATTTGATCAAAATCGGACAAGAAACACTGGAGTTATACCTATTTGAACATCATGTAGTAATGAGCGATCGTTTCAAAATTGCCGCCATATGCAACATCATTGACAAGCAACTCGCCATGGCTTTAGTGCATGAAAATACACTTATTTCTCATTTTCGTTGCTAAAAATTAATTTTTCTCTGCTTGTTTTCACGAATTCATAGAAGAATATCGATGGGCCAACCTCTTTATAATTTGTAAGCTCATAAATTTGCTTTGTTATGAAGAAAATTTAAATTTTGTAAAATGTCCATGTAGTAAGAAGTCAAAAATGGCTGCAGCTCGCAAGTGACGTCACGATCAATAGCAATTACGAACGATACTAAAAATCGGAGCAAAGTTCATCCTGTCATAACTTTTTGTATTGCTCTACCGTTTTGGCTCAGATTTTCGATCATGATTCTTCATATTCACTTCATTTTATAGCAAACACCACAATTCTGGGGTGGAATTCCCCTTAATGCGCAAACTGTAGACCAAAATACCAGTATCTTAACGGGCATCTTATGATAGGTATGTTTTAAATAGCTAGAATAGTTTCATCTTAAGTCTAGCATACATGATTGATCTATAAAGTAAGTAGGCTATTGTTTAAGTTGCCTACTATAGGTTGAATGATTTTTTCATTATTAGCGCTCTCTTAAAAATATCGAGTTAGCATTAAACTAAGTTTGCGAGGTTTGATGGATATAGGAAATGGTCTTTTTATAATTATACATACACAATCATGTTTTCTTCGCAGGTTGTTGGTAGACCAAGTATAAATGTCCCCATGTATTTGGAACGTGACGGTGAAAAGAACATTACGATCGAACACCTCCCTGTTGGAAAATCATTGAATTTGTCACTTCTTCTGGTTGTCGAGTTACATTTGGAAGAAATTCAATAGCATACATGGTAAAATGGGTCCTAAGAATGCTAAGTGACCGCGGTAGATGCATGCATATCAAATAACACTTTTAGTGTTGTTTTCTTCTTCAGGAAGCGGGTGAATCGCGGGTTCGATATGACCCCTCTCCATTTCGTCGAAAGAGAGAAGAAAACAAGAAACCCAAAATAACTGTACATCATCGCCGTTTGCCGAAATTAAAGGCTGGCATGCGTGGGGATGCAGAGGGCGCTGTTCGCAATGCCACGCCACGTTTCGCCATTTTAAACTAGGCTTGTTTGTGCGCACTGCATACTAATATTGTACCCGTTCAAGAGGGCTTGTTTAGTGCGATTTGAATCGCGATCAGAATTTCGAAATTATTTGCCCCCGTTCACACGAAGGAAAATAATGTCGAAATTTGCATCGCGATTCAAATTTTGAAATTATTTGCGCCCGTTCACATACAGAACAAATTGCACTAGCTCAGACCGCATGCAGAACCGCGTGCGTACATGTATGACCGAAGCGCTTTGCATGATGGGATATATATTAGGCCCGTTCTCACTGGCGCAAATAATCGCGATGCAAATTTCGAAATTTACATCGCGATCCAAATTTCGAAATTTGTTGCCGTGTGGACATACAATTTTGAAAATAATCGCGATGAGGATCGCGATGCAAATCACGATAAGTTCTGCGATTTTTCAGAAATCATCACGATTATTTGGATTTATCGTGATTATTTCGCGCGCGCTGCGTGTGTGAACGGTCAACGGAACAATAATTTCGAAATTCTGATCGCGATGCAAATCGCGCTAAATAAGCCTGTGTGAACGGGCGCAAATAATTTCGAAATACTGATTGCGATGCAAATCGCGCTAATTAAGCCAGTGAGAACGGGCCTATATTGTGTTTATATCTTTTTATTTTTTTTGTTGACCGTTCACACACGCCGCGCGCGCGGCAAAATATGATAGCGATTATTTTTTTAATAATCGCGATTTGTTCACAAAATTGCAGAACTTAGCGCGATTTGATTCGCGATGATTATCGCGATTATTTTCGAAATTGTTATGTCCACACGGCAAAATTTTGGAATTTGATCTAAAGCCATCTAAAGACATCTAAATCCCAACGCACACCGAGCCGCGTCGACCCGGTTCGACTGTTTTTCAGTCAAGCTATAGAGTCGGGCCCTATCAGTCGGAGCCGATTCATCATGTTGAATCGGCCCCGACTGGCTTCCGACTGGCTCCCGACTGGCAACATCGGAGTCGTGAGGCAGAGCACACTGACATGATCCGACTGAATACCAGTCGGATCGGATCGAGTCGGCTCAGTGTGCGTTGGACTTAAAGTAGTGAGTTGGCGTGCAGGAGATTAATAAGGGGATTATGAAGGGCGCCACATCTCGTAATATATAGCGTGTCCTTTAAAGTATATAAATAAATCTGAATCATGTTAATGGAGTAATGGAGGTTCGTGGGTTCGAATCCCACTTCAGACTTTGGTTAATATCTGAACAAATGTGAACACCTCACTGTCAATCCAGCACTCAAGTCTAAAGTAGTGAGATGGCATTCGATAAGATGTGGGGGATTTATTAAACGATATCAAACGATGAGCCTTAAGTAGGCATATATCTGGATGGATTTATATGAAGGGTCGTGGTTCGAGTCCCACTTTGGTTAATACCTGAAGAAAAAAACCCCGACTCTTTGTCAATTCAACGATAAAATCTAAACCGTTGAGTTGGCATTTGATTAGATATAAGGGCTAGATAAAACAACTAATCAAGATGGGCACCGCGCACCTCATTATAGCATGGCCTTGACACGCAGAGTGCTCTACAAACACATCTTTGCTCTCTTGGTTATTATGCTATTACCACTGTTTATACAACCTTTGTGGTATTACCTTAATAAAAGACAACCAATCCATCATCGAAGTTTAAAGGTACCCTGGTTACATTGGCAGAGGACGAATTGCAACGCTGTTGGAAGGTAAAACACCAGTGGAAGAACCCCATGGAAGAACCATTTTGAAAATGGTCCTGAAATGGGCTTTCCAATCGTTTGTCTATACTTTACATATTTACTTTATACTTTCTTATCATTTGAAATGTGCTTTATCATGTGTGATTTTTAAAACTGGTATGTATATAATTATACGGATTACGGAAATAAAAACAAACAAACAAAACCAGTATTCATGAGTATGACACAAGTAAGATGGTGAAAGCGAGCAAGCTATGAAAATATTATAATTTTGTATAGAAGCGTTTGATGTATTCAAACGCTCCTGCGAAACACACGTTGTTTTAATATTGTTTTTTCGTCATTTTGTTCCTAATCAACGCAAAAACTAATATGTTTGCTTTGAAATGCTCACATATTTTGTTTGCAAGCATTATAGACAGTTACCCTCATCATGGATATATGATCCGCCCACCGTATGTTTGTGTTACATGACAACAAAGATAGCACACTTATATCGGTTCAACTCAAACAAATATCCAACAATGCCCCTTACCTCTTATCAACTTCATGGAAAATGGGATATTTTGGAACATAATATCACCACTATTTGTCTTTACAAAGACAAACATTTACAAAATAAAAAAAATAAAAATCGTGCAAACTATATTAAAGTGATACCTGTAAAGTGTCAGATATTGCACAAAATGACATTTGAGACTTCAATCCTATATCAATATCATTGTAAAATACAATTGAAAGATTTGTGAAAGTTTGAAAGAAAACGAACACTGTTTACCTAGTCAAAAAAACGAATATTGAGTTCATATTTTATCACCGAATAGTGATGGTCTGCCATACATTTGTCACAGTAATAATCAGCCGTTTGAGATATTCGCACCCGTGTATGATTACAGACGTAGTACAGAATTCATGGAATTTGTGCTCGCTGGGTTCAAAGTTCAATCTCCGGAATGTTCCCACGCGTGCTGCAATGCGGACACGTTTAGCTACAACAATTGTACTTTTTTTCAATTGCGTTGATTAACGCTTTTCAAATAATGATTTTCAATGATAATTATCTTCATACTAAAGGGACATTTGAAAAAATCAAACCCTATTTTATTCTTCTCTTACCATAAGCTAAACAACACGGTAGAAGAGAAACGAGGAAGCTCCAAGTAATTTTCGTGGATTTGGACACTTTACAGGTATGACTTTAAATGCAAACCAACGTACGCGTAGTAGAGCTTCTATATCATGTCTATGATTATGATTAATTTGACATTTCAATCATCTTACACAAGTATACAGCTGGACACCTGCATATTATAATTATTGACGTGAAAGGAAATTACTTTTTTTTCTGACCTCACGCTTCCGAGAATAGTAAAATAATCCAAATTGAAATCGTGACACAGAGTGGTCATTTTATTGTGGCTTATTTGAGAAAAAAGGGCTAGGATTTCTAGTACTTGATACAGTTTGTAGTCCTCCACTTAATACTGCAGTGTAGGTCAGATATTGATTGTTCCGAAAGCTGCGTGAAAGTCTAACAGCAGTCAAATGAGTTAATTCTGTTAATCCTGAAAACATAGTTGTATGTACTCAGCATGAGCCCATTTTAATCTGAAAATGATATTGGTATATTGATCTAGATTTGTATTTATCTATCTACCTATCTATTTATCTATCTATCTATCTATCTATCTATCTATCTATCTATATAGGTAAAAGTTCTGCTCAGAGTCGAAATGTAAGAAAACAACAAAAGTGAATAAAATACTCCCTGAATTTTTATTTATTTTTGGTAATTAATCACGGAGTATTTTATTAACTTCTGTTTCTATCTATCTATCTATCTATCTATCTATCTATCTATCTATATATCTATCTATCTATCTATATATCTATCTATTTATCTATCTATCTATCTATCTATCTATCTATCTATATATCTATCTATACTGTCCATCATCAATCGAGCCCTAATGCTTGCTATTAGCTATCTCTCATTGTCTCCACCTCATAGCTATCTTCTCTCGCTTTAAAAGTTGCTTAATTTGCACTTTTCGGCCTCTGAAGTTGACTGTTTACTGCACTTCTGGTCCAGAATAAACTGAGCGCGAGGGTCATGCAAACACTTCTTAAAGCAGTTGAAGTTTTTCCCCGTCGCAATCGACGCGATCTGAATCTAAGCTCGTTTCGGTTCTTCGTTCCCTTAATCCGTTTCATAGAATTTTCTCCATGCCCATATAGTTAATACAAAGGATCCTTGGTTAAGGTGGGACTGGTGGGTGATGGGTTAACATTGTTCATGTTACATGGTGTTGAAGAAGTGTAAAAACTATAGTACTCGTCTTCTTGATCACGAAATATGCAGAATTGCTAAACACTGAAAACTCTTTGCAAGATTGAACTTGCAGATCTCGAATTATGCGAGGGAGATACCTTATAACAGAATGCACCGATGGTTAGGTTCATTTGAGGAGAAGTAAAGGTCAGAATGACAGGGGTGCAGTGTTGGGGTGTGGAAGAGGGGCAACTAACCACCCCCTCCCCTCCTGTGTGAGTACTCTCACCCCCTCACTGTCCACCTAATGGGGTAATAAGACATACGAAGAGCTTAGTTTCCAGAAGGGAACTGTTTCCATTTTCTATAACATATCGTTGTGTTCGACAATTCAGTGCAAACATATTCAACGTAGCTAGCTAAAAATCACAATATTCTGACAAATTAAAGGTACCGTTGAGTATTGGTAGTGCCCCCCGATATTTTTTGTGAGATAATGAAAAACTGACTGTCAAATTTGAAAGAACATACAATTTTAATGACAGAATAAACTTTATTTGATCAAAATTGGTTCAGAAACGGCTGAAATATCCATAAGTATATTTTTATTCAAAAGATTCTTCACCGGCAATCACCGGGGGATGTTTAGACTCTTTAGAATAATTATTTAAAATGCTTAAAGGAACTACCGCGTCTAGATGGCCTAATGTTCACAATTCGGCTCTCTATAGGTATTTTTTTCCGAAGAAAAAGAATTTGGCAGTCATTTCTCATGAAATCAATCAATTTTGGGGTAATTAGTAAATATCTAATTGTCCTGGGAACGCCCCTTTTAAATCGCCAAAATGTGACGTCATCTAAAGAACGGACTAATGAACTAAATTCTGTAGATGACGCGTCATGACGTAAGCCAATGAATTGTCAATCACATGTCGATCACGCTGCCGATTCCGGACCCTAAATGTGGGTGGGGCGTAAACTGGCTGCTAAGTGAGATTTGGCATCAGAAAACTAGTCTTAAATCACTACTGTGTTTATTTTCATGGATTTGTTTTCGGCAGACCTATGTTTCAAGTCATCAACTATGGAATAAGTGTCAAAGTACGTTGTATTCTTTAGGTCCTTTAAAGACTACTTGGACAAAAAATCGGAATAGGTTTTTAAAAAGTCGTTGATTATATCTCTATTGAATCATTATTTTAACAAAACATTAACTGCACAATTTTGTATGAAAAATGGCTAAAACCAGTGATTTTTTAAAATAGCGCCCTCTTGAGTTGTAACGGCTCTTTTTTTTATGATAACAGGGGTTTTACTTAGTCGTTTGTAATTGTGTATACCTTTCGAGCATGGTGAAATTATAACTATTACTTTGTACCGTAATGGTGCAGGTTTTGGTTACTAAAGTTACGTTTGACCAATACTCAACTATTCCTTTAAGCGATACAAAAATACATGTACAGCATTATTCAAGTTCTATATGGCTACAAATATTTGGAAAAATAAACAAGCTTTTCTTCAAAATTTCCCACATTGAAAAGGTGTCTGAGATCACTCCTCATAAACTAACATCGATGTGATTTAAATGTGACCCCTCCGCATTACAAACGCTGCCCCTCTTTTTACCCTTTGCCCCCCCCCCCCCCCCCCCCCTTATGGACGGAGTCTAACTACTCCTTCGTAGCAATGTTAAGTGACTAAAGAGATGGGTAATGGACCCCAAAATGCGAAATGACACACGAATATTCATCATCATACTATTCTTCCGCACTTTTGTGAGTTTCACGGCCAGTCCTTTTTTCTTCTTTTGACGCCCACCATAATGTATCCGTCGGAATGAATACCTCGAGTCGACATTTTGTATTCTAAGGTATGGGTTTGAAATACAACTGTTCATAATCATAATGCATTGTCAGTAATGTTAATCCGCTCCTCCGTATATATACACATGTACATGGATGTAGTAATTTAACAAAGAGCTTTCTCATAGTACACCAGGTTCACTGAAAGTGATTTAACCCATTGCCTACAGTACAGGGACCTAGTGAAGGCTGTTTTAACTCTATGTGAATTGCAAAATTATATATCCGTGTTCTACATAGTGCAGCAGTCAAGGGCGTATGCAGTCACATTTTTTATCAGGGGGACTGAGGTCTTTTTCGTGCAGCTGCTTAAGATATTTGTTTTCGTTGCTTTAAATCGACGTCTTCTGATAATCAGCATTATTTCATTTCTTCATCTTCCACTCCCCTCTCCATCTCTGGACCCTCATTTGTCTTACCCCATTCCATTATCTCATTGCGATGCCTCTCTGGTTAAAGAGACTGCGTTGCTGCGTCCGGGGGCGCTTTGAACAGAAACTTATAGGAAGGCGCCATGGCATACGCAAGAGGGGCTTGAAGTCGATGTCTTCAGATGTATTTATCAGCATTATTCATATTCTTCATCTTTCACTCCCCTCTCCCCCCCCCCCCCCCCCCTGCACCCTCATTCCATTATCTCAATGCGATTTTTCACAAGATTGTTAAAGAGACTGCGTTGCTGCGTCCGAGGGCGCTTTGAAAGTAAAGCTCTCGTTTCTTAAGCCCAGCGCACACAGAGCCGACTCGACCCGATCCAATTGGTTTTCAGGCGGATCGGGTCAGTGTATGATGCCTATTCGGAAGTCAGTCGGGTCCGATTCAACATGATGAATCGGCTCCGACTGATCCGGGCCCGATTCAACATGATGAATCGGCTCCTACTGATCGGGTCCGACTGTATAGCATGACTGAAAACCAGTCGGCTTGGGTCGAGTCGGCTCTGTCTGCGCCGGGCTTTACACGTACGTACGCTATAGAGTGCCGTACGAGTGTCGTGCTCTGGCACGATTCCGACTTGTTCCGAAGACAAACCGCTGCCCTGTGCGCATTTCCAAATTTGACGACTCAGTAACTTTAAATCCGTTCAGATTCGGTGATCAATGTTTTGTAAACAGATATATGTGAACTCGCCGTCACAAATGCATCCTGTTGTTGCTGATGTTGTTTTTGTCGTTGTGGTTGTTGTTGTTGCTGCTGTTGTTATGTTGCTGTCGTC